>JAUNZM010001003.1:0-32842 GCA_033459285.1 Clamator glandarius
TGTCCCCATCCCCATGTCCCCATGTGTCCCCATCCCCATGTGTCCCCATCCCCGTGTCCTCATGTGTCCCCATCCCCGTGTCCCCATCCCCATGTCCTCACGTGTCCCCATCCCCATCCCCATGTCCCCATCCCCGTGTCCTCACATCTCCCCATGTGTCCCCATCCCCATGTCCCCATGTGTCCCCATCCCCATGTCCTCACGTGTCCCCATGTGTCCCCATCCCCATGTCTCATGTGTCTCCATCCCCATGTCCTCACGTGTCCCCATGTCCCCATCCCCATGTCCCCATATGTCCCCATCCCTGTGTCTCCATCCCCGTGTCCTCACGTGTCCTCATGTCCCCATCCCCATGTCCCCATATGTCCCCATCCCCATGTCCTCATATCTCCCCATGTGTCCCCGTCCCCATGTCCCCATCCCCATCCCCATGTCCTCACACGTCCCCATCCCCATGTCCTCACATGTCCCCATGTGTCCCCATCCCCATGTCTCATGTGTCTCCATCCCCATGTCCTCACGTGTCCCCATGTGTCCCCATCCCCATGTCCCCATGTCCCCATCCCCATGTCCCCATGTGTCCCCATCCCTGTGTCTCCATCCCCATGTCCTCATGTGTCCCCATGTGTCCCCATCCCCATGTCCCCATCCCCATGTCCTCACGTCTCCCCATGTCCTCACGTCTCCCCATGTCCCCATGTGTCCCCATCCCCATGTGTCCCCATCCCCATGTGTCCCCATCCCCGTGTCCTCACGTGTCCCCATCCCCGTGTCCCCATCCCCGTGTCCTCACGTGTCCCCATCCCCATGTCCCCATCCCCATGTCCTCACGTGTCCCCATCCCCATGTCCCCCATCCCCGTGTCCTCACGTGTCCCCATCCCCATGTGTCCCCATCCCCATGTCCCCATCCCCATGTCCTCACGTCTCCCCATGTCCCCATGTGTCCCCATCCCCATGTGTCCCCATCCCCGTGTCCTCACGTGTCCCCATCCCCATGTCCCCATCCCCATGTCCTCACGTGTCCCCATCCCCATCCCCATGTCCCCATCCCCGTGTCCTCACGTGTCCCCATCCCCATGTCCCCATCCCCATGTCCCCATCCCCATGTCCTCACGTGTCCCCATCCCCGCGTCCCCATCCCCGTGTCCTCACGTGTCCCCATCCCCATGTCCCCATCCCCATGTCCTCACGTGTCCCCATCCCCATGTCCCCATCCCCATGTCCTCACGTGTCCCCATCCCCATGTCCCCATCCCCGTGTCCTCACGTGTCCCCATCCCCATGTCCCCATCCCCGTGTCCTCACGTGTCCCCATCCCCATGTCCCCATCCCCATGTCCTCACGTGTCCCCATCCCCATGTCCCCATCCCCGTGTCCTCACGTGTCCCCATCCCCATGTCCCCATCCCCATGTCCTCACGTGTCCCCATCCCCGTGTCCCCATCCCCGTGTCCTCACGTGTCCCCATCCCCGTGTCCCCATCCCCGTGTCCTCACGTGTCCCCATCCCCGCGTCCCCATCCCGGTGCCGTGACGTGTCCCCGCGTGTCCCCAGCTGGAGCGGGAGCCACCTGCGCTGGTCTCAGCCCTTCCGCCTGCGCCACGTCACCACGGGTCGCTACCTGGCGCTGAGCGAGGACAAGGGCCTCGCGGTGGTGGACGCGGCCAACGCCAACACCCGCGCCGCCGCCTTCTGCTTCCGAGCATCCAAGGTCCGTGGCCTGGACCCCGTCCTGGTCCCCGTCCCCATCTCATCCTCATCTTCGTCCTGGTCCCTATCCCCAACTCATCCTCATCCTCATCTTCATCCTGGTCCCCATCCCCATCTCATCCTCATCTTCACCCTGGTCCCTATCCCCAACTCATCCTCATCCTCATCTTCATCCTGGTCCCCATCCCCATCTCATCCTCATCTTCATCCTGGTCCCCGTCCCCATCTCATCCTCATCTTCGTCCTGGTCCCTATCCCCAACTCATCCTCATCCTCATCACCAACCCCTCCTGGTCCCCATCCCCAACTCATCCTCATCTTCATCCTGGTCCCCGTCCCCATCTCATCCTCATCTTCATCCTGGTCCCCGTCCCCATCTCATCCTCATCTTCGTCCTGGTCCCTATCCCCAACTCATCCTCATCCTCATCTTCATCCTGGTCCCCATCCCCATCTCATCCTCATCTTCATCCTGGTCCCCGTCCCCATCTCATCCTCATCTTCATCCTGGTCCCCACCCCCAACTCATCCTCATCCTCATCACCAACCCCTCCTGGTCCCCATCCCCAACTCATCCTCATCTTCATCCTGGTCCCCAACCCATCCTGGTCCCCATCCCCAACTCATCCTCATCCTCATCCTCGTCCTCGTCCTCGTCCTCATCACCATCCCATCCTGGTCCCCATCCCCAACTTATCCTCATCCTCATCCTCATTCTCATCCTTATCACCAACCCATCCTGGTCCCCATCCCCAACTCATCCTCATCCTCATCTTCATCCTGGTCCCCAACCCATCCTGGTCCCCATCCCGTCCTGCTCCTCATCCTCATCCTCGTCCTCATCACCATCCCGTCCTGGTCCCCATCCCCAACTCATCCTCATTCTCATCCTCATCCTCATCCTCATCCTCATCCTCATCCTCATCACCATCCTGTCCTGGTCCCCATCCTCATCCCCATCCTCATCCTCATCCTCATCCTCATCCTCATCCTCATTCTGGTCCCCATCCCGTCCTGGTCCCCATCCCGGATGGTCCTGACCCCCTTCTCGGTCTCCATCCTGGTCCCCATCCCTGTCCTGCTCCTCATCTCCCCCCGATCCTCATCCCCCTGCTGGTCCCGACGCCTTCTTAGTCCCCAGCCTGACCCCGGCCTGGTCCTCAACCCGTCGTGGTTCCATCCCCATCCCCATCCTCATCCCCATCCTGCTCCTTTCCTGATCCTTTCCTGCTCCTTTCCTGCTCCCTTCCAGCTCCTTTCCTGCTCCTTTCCTGGTCCCCATCCTGCTCCCTTCCAGCTCCCTTCCACCTCCTTTCCTGCTCCTTTCCTGCTCCCTTCCTGCTCCTTTCCTGGTCCCCATCCTGATCCTTTCCTGCTCCTTTCCTGGTCCCCATCCTGATCCTTTCCTGGTCCTTTCCTGGTCTCCATCCTGCTCCCTTCCTGCTCCCTTCCTGCTTTCTTCCAGCTCTTTTCAACTCTTTTCCAGCTCCTTTCCAGCTCCTTTCCTGCTCCTTTCCTGCTCCTTTCCTGGTCCCCTTCCTGGTCCCTTCCTGCTCCCTTCCAGCTCCCTTCCAGCTCCTTTCCTGGTCCCATCCTGCTCCCTTCCAGCTCCCTTCCAGCTCCCTTCCAGCTCCTTTCCTGGTCCCCATCCTGATCCTTTCCTGGTCCCTTCCTGCTCCCTTCCAGCTCCTTTCCTGGTCCCCATCCTGATCCTTTCCTGATCCTTTCCTGCTCCCTTCCAGCTCCATTCCAGCTCCTTTCCCGCTCCCCATCCCGCTCCCCTCCCTGCTGTGACCCCCCCGCCTCGGTGTCCCCGCAGGAGAAGCTGGAGGTGGTGGCCAAGCGGGACGTGGAGGGGATGGGGCCCCCCGAGATCAAGTACGGGGAGTCGCTCTGCTTCGTGCAGCACGTGGCCAGCGGCCTCTGGCTCACGTACGCCGCCGCCGACACCAAGGCCATGCGCCTCGGGCTGCTCAAGAGGAAGGTGGGGGGCCCCGCCGCGGCTCCGCGGGCTTCGGGAGCCCCCGGGCCGTCTCCGGGGGGGTCCCGGAGCATCTCGGAGGGGTTCTGGGGGCGTCTCGGGGGGGTTCTGGGGTCCTCGGAGCATCTCATGGGGGTTCTGGGGGCATCTCAGGGGGGTTTTGGGGTCCTTGGAGCATCTCAGGGGGGTTCTGGGGGCGTCTCGGGGGGGTTTTGGGGTCCTTGGAGCATCTCAGGGGGGTTCTGGGGTCCTCGGAGCATCTCAGGGGGGTTCTGGGGGCGTCTCGGGGGGGTTTTGGGGTTCTCGGAGCATCTCAGGGGGGTTCTGGGGGCATCTCAGGGGGGTTCTGGGGTCCTTGGAGCATCTCATGGGGGTTCTGGGGGCATCTCAGGGGGGTTCTGGGGGCGTCTCGGGGGGGTTCTGGGGTCCTTGGAGCATCTCATGGAGGTTCTGGGGGCATCTCAGGGGGGTTTTGGGGTCCTTGGAGCATCTCAGGGGGGTTCTGGGGGCATCTCAGGGGGGTTCTGGGATCCTTGGAGCATCTCATGGGGGTTCTGGGGGCATCTCAGGGGGGTTCTGGGGTCCTTGGAGCATCTCATGGGGGTTCTGGGGGCATCTCAGGGGGGTTCTGGGGGCGTCTCGGGGGGGTTCTGGGGTCCTTGGAGCATTTCATGGGGGTTCTGGGGGCATCTCAGGGGGGTTTTGGGGTCCTTGGAGCATCTCAGGGGGGTTCTGGGGGCATCTCAGGGGGGTTCTGGGATCCTTGGAGCATCTCATGGGGGTTCTGGGGGCATCTCAGGGGGGTTCTGGGGTCCTCGGAGCATTTCAGGGGGGTTCTGGGGTCCTTGGAGCATCTTCAGTGGGTTCTTGGGGTCCCTCTGAGGGGTTTTGGGGTCCTTGGAGCATCTCAGGGGGGTTCTGGGGGCATCTCGGGGGGGTTTTGGGGTTCTCGGAGCATCTCAGGGGGGTTCTGGGGGCATCTCAGGGGGGTTCTGGGGTCCTTGGAGCATCTTCAGGGGGTTCTTGGGGTCCCTCTGAGGGGTTTTGGGGTCCTAGGAGCATCTCAGGGGGGTTCTGGGGGCATCTCAGGGGGGTTCTGGGGTCCTTGGAGCATCTTCAGGGGGTTCTTGGGGTCCCTCTGAGGGGTTTTGGGGTCCTTGGAGCATCTCAGGGGGGTTCTGGGGGCATCTCAGGGGGGTTCTGGGGTCCTTGGAGCATCTTCAGGGGGTTCTTGGGGTCCCTCTGAGGGGTTTTGGGGTCCTTGGAGCATCTCAGGGGGGTTCTGGGGGCATCTCGGGGGGGTTCTGGGGTCCTTGGAGCATCTTCAGGGGGTTCTTGGGGTCCCTCTGAGGGGTTTTGGGGTCCTTGGAGCATCTCAGGGGGGTTCTGGGGGCATCTCAGGGGGGTTTTGGGGTCCTCGGAGCATCTCAGGGGGGTTCTGGCGGCATCCCAGGGGGGTTTTGGGGTCCTCGGAGCATCTCAGGGGGGTTCTGGGGTCCTTGGAGCATCTTCAGGGGGTTATTGGTGCACCTCTGAGGGGTTTTGGGGTACTTGGAGCATCTCAGGGGGGTTCTGGGGTCATCTCGGGGGGGTTTTGGGGTTCTCGGAGCATCTCAGGGGGGTTCTGGGGGCATCTCAGGGGGGTTCTGGGGTCCTTGGAGCATCTTCAGGGGGTTCTTGGGGTCCCTCTGAGGGGTTTTGGGGTCCTTGGAGCATCTCAGGGGGGTTCTGGGGGCATCTCAGGGGGGTTCTGGGGTCCTTGGAGCATCTTCAGGGGGTTCTTGGGGTCCCTCTGAGGGGTTTTGGGGTCCTTGGAGCATCTCAGGTGGGGTTCTGGGGGCATCTCAGGGGGGTTCTGGGGTCCTTGGAGCATCTTCAGGGGGTTCTTGGGGTCCCTCTGAGGGGTTTTGGGGTCCTTGGAGCATCTCAGGGGGGTTCTGGGGGCATCTCGGGGGGGTTCTGGGGTCCTTGGAGCATCTTCAGGGGGTTCTTGGGGTCCCTCTGAGGGGTTTTGGGGTCCTTGGAGCATCTCAGGGGGGTTCTGGGGGCATCTCGGGGGGGTTCTGGGGTCCTTGGAGCATCTCAGGGGGGTTCTGGGGGCATCTCAGGGGGGTTTTGGGGTCCTCGGAGCATCTCAGGGGGGTTCTGGGGGCATCTCAGGGGGGTTTTGGGGTCCTCGGAGCATCTCAGGGGGGTTCTGGGGTCCTTGGAGCATCTTCAGGGGGTTATTGGTGCACCTCTGAGGGGTTTTGGGGTACTTGGAGCATCTCAGGGGGGTTCTGGGGGCATCTCAGGGGGGTTCTGGGGTCCTTGGAGCATCTCAGGGGGGTTCTGGGAGCATCTCGGGGGGGTTCTGGGGTTCTGGGGGCATCTCGGGGGGGTTCTGGGGGCATCTCAGAGGGGTTTTGGGGTCCTCGGAGCATCTCAGGGGGGTTCTGGGGGCATCTCAGGGGGGTTCTGGGGTCCTTGGAGCATGTTCAGGGGGTTCTGGGGTCCCTCTGAGGGGTTTTGGGGTCCTTGGAGCATCTCAGGGGGGTTCTGGGGGCATCTCAGGGGGGTTCTGGGGTTCTTGGAGCATCTTCAGGAGGTTCTTGGGGTCCCTCTGAGGGGTTTTGGGGTCCTTGGAGCATCTCCGGGGGGTTCTGGGGCCGTCTCGGGGGGGTTTTGGGGTCCTCGGAGCATCTCAGGGGGGTTCTGGGGCCATCTCGGGGGGGTTCTGGGGTCCTCGGAGCATCTTCAGGGGGTTCTTGGGGTCCCTCTGAGGGGTTTTGGGGTCCTTGGAGCATCTCAGGGGGGTTCTGGAGCCCTCGGAGCATGTCCAGGAGGTTCTCGGGGCTCCTCTTGGTGGTTCTTGGGGCCCCTCTGAGGGGTTTTGGGGGTCCTCGGAGCATCTCTGGGGGGTTCAGTACCCCCGGAGCATCTCCAGGAGGTTCTTGGGGCCCCTCTGAGGGGTTTTGGGGTCCTTGGAGCATCTCCAGGAGGTTCTTGGGGCCCCTCTGAGGGGTTTTGGGGTCCCCTGGAGCATCTCCAGGTGGTTCTGGAGCCCTCGGAGCATCTCCAGGGAGGTTCTTGTGGCTCCTCTTGGTGGTTCTTGGGGCCCCTCTGAGGGGTTTTGGGGTCCCTGGAGCATCTCCAGGTGGTTCAGGAGCCCTCGGAGCATCTCCAGCAGATTCTCGTGGCTCCTCTTGGTGGTTCTTGGGGCTCCTCTGAGGGGTTTTGGGGTCCTTGGAGCATCTCCAGGAGGTACTTGGGGCCCCTCTGAGGGTTTTTGGGGTCCCTGGAGCATCTCCAGGTGGTTCAGGAGCCCTCGGAGCATCTCCAGGAGGTTCTCGTGGCTCCTCTTGTTGGTTCTTGGGGCCCCTCTGAGGGGTTTTGGGATCCTTGGAGCATCTCCAGGAGGTTCTTGGGGCCCCTCTGAGGGGTTTTGGGGTCCCTGGAGCATCTCCAGGTGGTTCTGGAGCCCTCGGAGCATCTCCAGGAGGTTCTCGTGGCTCCTCTTGTTGGTTCTTGGGGCCCCTCTGAGGGGTTTTGGGATCCTTGGAGCATCTCCAGGGGGTTCTTGGGGCCCCTCTGAGGGGTTTTGGGGTCCCTGGAGCATCTCCAGGTGGTTCTGGAGCCCTCGGAGCATCTCCAGGAGGTTCTCGTGGCTCCTCTTGTTGGTTCTTGGGGCCCCTCTGAGGGGTTTTGGGATCCTTGGAGCATCTCCAGGAGGTTCTTGGGGCCCCTCTGAGGGGTTTTGGGGTCCCTGGAGCATCTCCAGGTGGTTCTGGAGCCCTCGGAGCATCTCCAGGAGGTTCTCGTGGCTCCTCTTGGTGGTTCTTGGGGCACCTCCGGGGGGTTTTGGGGGTTCCTTGAGGCGCCCGCGGGTTCTGGGGGTGCGCTGGCGGTGGGCGTGGGGTTCGCGGGGTGTCTCGGGGGGGCTGCCCCACGGCTCCTCTGTGTGTGTGTCCCCCCCCCCCCCCCAGGCCATCCTGCACCAGGAGGGACACATGGACGACGCTCTGTCCCTCACGCGCTCGCAGCACCAGGAGTCGCAAGCCGCGAGGATCATCTACAGCACCGCCGGCCTCTTCGGGGCCTTCATCAGGTTTGGGGGGGACGGGGGGGGGGGGGATATGGGGGGGTCTATGGAGCTGGGAGAGGGTCTGTGGGAGGTTTATAGGGGATCTATGGGGGGATCTATGGGGCTGGGGGGGATATGGGGGGTTTATAGGGGGTCTATAGGGGGTCTATGGGGGGACCTGTGGGGCTGGGGGGGATGTGGGGGGGCTATAGGGGGTCTATAGGGGGTCTATGGGGGGATCTATGGGGCTGGGGGGGATATGGGGGGGGGCTATAGGGGGTCTATAGGGGGTCTATGGGGGATCTATGGGGCTGGGGGGGATATGGGGGGGCTATAGGGGGTCTATGGGGGGACCTGTGGGGCTGGGAGGGATATGGGGGGTTTATAGGGGGTCTATAGGGGGTCTATGGGGGGATCTATGGGGCTGGGGGGGATATGGGGGGGGCTATAGGGGGTCTATAGGGGGTCTATGGGGGGATCTATGGGGCTGGGGGGGATATGGGGGGGGATATGGGGGGGCTATAGGGGGTCTATGGGGGGATCTATGGGGCTGGGGGGGATATGGGGGGTTTATAGGGGGTCTATAGGGGGTCTATGGGGGGATCTATGGGGCTGGGGGGGATGTGGGGGGGCTATAGGGGGTCTATAGGGGGGTTATAGGGGGTCTATGGGGGGATCTATGGGGCTGGGGGGGATATGGGGGGTTTATAGGGGGGTCTATAGGGGGTCTATGGGGGGACCTGTGGGGCTGGGGGGGATGTGGGGGGGCTATAGGGGGTCTATAGGGGGGTTATAGGGGGTCTATGGGGGGATCTATGGGGCTTGGGGGGATATGGGGGGTCTATAGGGGGTCTATAGGGGGGTTATAGGGGGTCTATGGGGAGATCTATGGGGCTGGGGGGGATATGGGGGGTCTATAGGGGGTCTATAGGGGGTCTATGGGGGGATCTATGGGGCTGGGGGGGATATGGGGGGTTTATAGGGGGTCTATAGGGGGTCTATGGGGGGACCTGTGGGGCTGGGGGGGATGTGGGGGGGCTATGGGGGGTCTATAGGGGGGTTATAGGGGGTCTATGGGGGGATCTATGGGGCTGGGGGGGATATGGGGGGGCTATAGGGGGTCTATAGGGGGTCTATGGGGGGATCTATGGGGCTGGGGGGGATATGGGGGGTCTATAGGGGGTCCATGGGGGGATCTATGGGGCTGGGGGGGGTCTATGGGGGGTTTATAGGGGGTCTATGGGGGGATCTATGGGGCTGGGGGGGATATGGGGGGGCTATAGGGGGTCTATAGGGGGGTTATAGGGGGTCTATAGGGCGTCTATGGGGGGACCTGTGGGGCTGGGGGGGATATGGGGGGGCTATAGGGGGTCTATAGGGGGGTTATAGGGGGTCTATGGGGGGATCTATGGGGCTGGGGGGGATATGGGGGGGCTATAGGGGGTCTATAGGGGGTCTATGGGGGGATCTATGGGGCTGGGGGGCATATGGGGGGGCTATAGGGGGGTCCCAGCGATCTGTGGGGGGGATTCTCTGGATTGGGGGGGTCGATAAGGACATTGGGGGGGTCGATAAGGACATTGGGGGGGGTCGATAAGGACATTGGGGGGGTCGATAAGGATATGGGGGGGATTGATAAGGGCATTGGGGGGGTCGATAAGGACATGGGGGGGGATTCATAAGGACATTCGGGGGGTTGATAAGGACATTGGGGGGGTCGATAAGGATATGGGGGGATTGATAAGGACATTGGGGGGGTTGATAAGGACATTGGGGGGGGTCGATAAGGATATGGGGTGATTGATAAGGACATTGGGGGGTCGATAAGGACATTGGGGGGGTCGATAAGGATATGGGGGGGATTGATAAGGGCATTGGGGGGGTTGATAAGGACATTGGGGGGGTCGATAAGGATATGGGGGGATTGATAAGGACATTGGGGGGTCGATAAGGACATTGGGGGGGTTGATAAGGACATTGGGGGGGTCGATAAGGATATGGGGGGATTTATAAGGACATTGGGGGGGTCGATAAGGACATTGGGGGGGTCGATAAGGATATGGGGGGGGATTGATAAGGACATTGGGGGGGTCGATAAGGACATTGGGGGGGTCGATAAGGATATGGGGGGGTCGATAAGGACATTGGGGGGGTCGATAAGGATATGGGGGGGTCGATAAGGATATGGGGAGTCGATAAGGACATTGGGGGGGTCGATAAGGATATGGGGGGGTCGATAAGGACATTGGGGGGGTCGATAAGGACATTGGGGGGATTGATAAGGACATTGGGGGGGTCGATAAGGACATTGAGGGGGGTCGATAAGGACATTGGGGGGGTCGATAAGGATATTGGGGGGGGTCGATAAGGACATTGGGGGGGTCGATAAGGACATTGAGGGGGGTCGATAAGGACATTGGGGGGGTCGATAAGGATATGGGGGGGTCGATAAGGACATTGGGGGGGGTCGATAAGGATATGGGGGGGGGTCGATAAGGATCCCCTGACACCCTCCGTGTCCCCTCCCTCCCTCCCTCCCCCCCCCTTTTTTTTTTTTTTACCCCCCAGGAGCCTGGAGGGTCTGGGCCGGGGGGGTCGTGGGGCTCCCCCCCCCCCGCTGCCCGTGGCCCCCGTCGCCCTCAGCCTCCAGGACCTGATCGAGTATTTCCAGCCCCCCCCGGCCGAGCTGCAGCACGAGCGCCGGCAAAGCCGCCTCCGGGCCCTGCGAAGCCGACAGAACCTCTTCCAGCAGGAGGTGGGGGGGGCCTGGACCCCCCCAAAAAAAAAAAATTGGGGGGGCGGGGGGGAACCTCGAAAGTGGGAGGCGAGGGGGGTGGTTCTGGGGGTCCCGTGGGGCTGGGATGCTCGTGGGATGCGGGATGGAGAAGGCAGGAATCCCCCCCATAGCCCCCCAAGCCCTAAAAGTGGGGGTGCGGGACCCCCCACTAAAGATTTGGGGTACAGGAAAGCCCCCCTATGTATTCGGGTCCCCGAAGATGGGGAGCTGGGGGGGAGCTGGGGGGGTTCTGGGGGTCCCGTGGGGCTGGGATGCTCGTGGGATGCGGGATGGAGAAGGCAGGAATCCCCCCCATAGCCCCCCAAGCCCTAAAAATGGGGGTGCGGGACCCCCCACTAAAGATTTGGGGTACGGGATTGCTCCCCATGTATTGGGGTCCCCAGAGATGGGGGTCGGAGGGGATTCTGGGGGTCCCGTGGGGCTGGGATGCTCCTAGGATGCTCGTGGGATGCGGGATGGAGAAGGCAGGAATCCCCCCCATAGCCCCCCAAGCCCTAAAAATGGGGGTACGGGACCCCCCCCAAAAGATTTGGGGTACAGGAAAGCCCCCCTATGTATTCGGGTCCCCGAAGATGGGGAGCTGGGAGGGAGCTGGGGGGGCTCTGGGGGTCCCGTGGGGCTGGGATGCTCCTAGGATGCTCGTGGGATGCGGGATGGAGAAGGCAGGAATCCCCCCCATAGCCCCCCAAGCCCTAAAAGTGGGGGTGCGGGACCCCCCACTAAAGATTTGGGGTACAGGAAAGCCCCCCTATGTATTCAGGTCCCCGAAGATGGGGAGCTGGGAGGGAGCTGGGGGGGCTCTGGGGGTCCCGTGGGGCTGGGATGCTCCTAGGATGCTCGTGGGATGCGGGATGGAGAAGGCAGGAATCCCCCCCATAGCCCCCCAAGCCCTAAAAATGGGGGTACGGGACCCCCCCCAAAAGATTTGGGGTATGGGATTGCTCCCCATGTATTGGGGTCCCCAGAGATGGGGGTCGGAGGGGATTCTGGGGGTCCCGTGGGGCTGGGATGCTCCTAGGATGCTCGTGGGATGCGGGATGGAGAAGGCAGGAATCCCCCCCATAGCCCCCCAAGCCCTAAAAATGGGGGTGCGGGACCCCCCACAAAAGATTTGGGGTATGGGATTGCTCCCCATGTATTGGGGTCCCCAGAGATGGGGGTCGGAGGGGATTCTGGGGGTCCCGTGGGGCTGGGATGCTCCTAGGATGCTCGTGGGATGCAGGATGGAGAAGGCAGGAATCCCCCCCATAGCCCCCCAAGCCCTAAAAGTGGGGGTGCGGGACCCCCCACTAAAGATTTGGGGTACAGGAAAGCCCCCCTATGTATTCGGGTCCCCGAAGATGGGGAGCTGGGGGGGAGCTGGGGGGGTTCTGGGCGTCCTGTGGGGCTGGTTGTGGGGCTGGGGTCCCATCCTGCCCCCTGCTAAGAGTGTGGGGGGACTGGGGGGGTCCAGTTATGGGTCTGGGGGCCGGTTGTGGGTCCAGTTATGGGTCTGGGGGCCGGTTGTGGGTCCAGCTGTGGGTCTGGGGGCTGGTTATGGGTCCAGTTATGGGTCTGGGGGCCGCTTGTGGGTCCAGTTATGGGTCTGGGGGCCGGTTATGGGTCCAGTTATGGGTCTGGGGGCCGGTTATGGGTCCAGTTATGGGTCTGGGGGCCGGTTGTGGGTCCAGTTATGGGTCTGGGGGCTGGTTATGGGTCCAGTTATGGGTCTGGGGGCCGGTTGTGGGTCCAGTTATGGGTCTGGGGGCTGGTTATGGGTCCAGTTATGGGTCTGGGGGCCGGTTGTGGGTCCAGTTATGGGTCTGGGGGCCGGTTGTGGGTCCAGTTATGGGTCTGGGGGCCGATTGTGGGTCCAGTTATGGGTCTGGGGGCCGATTGTGGGTCCACTTATGGGTCTGGGGGCCGGTTGTGGGTCCAGTTATGGGTCTGGGGGCCGATTGTGGGTCCAGTTATGGGTCTGGGGGCCGGTTGTGGGTCCAGTTATGGGTCTGGTTATGGGTCCAGTTATGGGTCTGGGGGCCGGTTGTGGGTCCAGTTATGGGTCTGGGGGCCGGTTGTGGGTCCACTTATGGGTCTGGGGGCCGGTTGTGGGTCCAGTTATGGGTCTGGGGGCCGGTTGTGGGTCCCGCTATGGGTCTGGGGGCCGCTTGTGGGTCCAGTTATGGGTCTGGGGGCCGGTTGTGGGTCCCGCTATGGGTCTGGGGGCCGGTTGTGGGTCCAGTTATGGGTCTGGGGGCCGGTTATGGGTCCAGTTATGGGTCTGGGGGCCGGTTATGGGTCCAGTTATGGGTCTGGGGGCCGGTTGTGGGTCCCGCTGTGGGTCTGGGGGCCGCTTGTGGGTCCAGTTATGGGTCTGGGGGCCGCTTGTGGGTCCCGCTGCGGATCTGGGGGCCGGTTATGGGTCCCGCTATGGGTCTGGGGGCCGCTTGTGGGTCCAGTTATGGGTCTGGGGGCCGGTTATGGGTCCAGTTATGGGTCTGGGGGCCGGTTGTGGGTCCAGTTATGGGTCTGGGGGCCGGTTGTGGGTCCAGCTGTGGGTCTGGGGGCTGGTTATGGGTCCAGTTATGGGTCTGGGGGCCGGTTGTGGGTCCAGTTATGGGTCTGGGGGCCGGTTATGGGTCCAGTTATGGGTCTGGGGGCCGGTTATGGGTCCAGTTATGGGTCTGGGGGCCGGTTGTGGGTCCAGTTATGGGTCTGGGGGCTGGTTATGGGTCCAGTTATGGGTCTGGGGGCCGGTTGTGGGTCCAGTTATGGGTCTGGGGGCTGGTTATGGGTCCAGTTATGGGTCTGGGGGCCGGTTGTGGGTCCAGTTATGGGTCTGGGGGCCGGTTGTGGGTCCAGTTATGGGTCTGGGGGCCGATTGTGGGTCCAGTTATGGGTCTGGGGGCCGATTGTGGGTCCACTTATGGGTCTGGGGGCCGGTTGTGGGTCCAGTTATGGGTCTGGGGGCCGGTTATGGGTCCAGTTATGGGTCTGGGGGCCGGTTGTGGGTCCAGTTATGGGTCTGGGGGCCGGTTGTGGGTCCAGTTATGGGTCTGGTTATGGGTCCAGTTATGGGTCTGGGGGCCGGTTATGGGTCCAGTTATGGGTCTGGGGGCCGGTTGTGGGTCCCGCTGTGGGTCTGGGGGCCGCTTGTGGGTCCAGTTATGGGTCTGGGGGCCGCTTGTGGGTCCCGCTGCGGATCTGGGGGCCGGTTATGGGTCCCGCTATGGGTCTGGGGGCCGCTTGTGGGTCCAGTTATGGGTCTGGGGGCCGGTTATGGGTCCAGTTATGGGTCTGGGGGCCGGTTGTGGGTCCAGTTATGGGTCTGGGGGCCGGTTGTGGGTCCAGCTGTGGGTCTGGGGGCTGGTTATGGGTCCAGTTATGGGTCTGGGGGCCGGTTGTGGGTCCAGTTATGGGTCTGGGGGCCGGTTATGGGTCCAGTTATGGGTCTGGGGGCCGGTTATGGGTCCAGTTATGGGTCTGGGGGCCGGTTGTGGGTCCAGTTATGGGTCTGGGGGCTGGTTATGGGTCCAGTTATGGGTCTGGGGGCCGGTTGTGGGTCCAGTTATGGGTCTGGGGGCTGGTTATGGGTCCAGTTATGGGTCTGGGGGCCGGTTGTGGGTCCAGTTATGGGTCTGGGGGCCGGTTGTGGGTCCAGTTATGGGTCTGGGGGCCGATTGTGGGTCCAGTTATGGGTCTGGGGGCCGATTGTGGGTCCACTTATGGGTCTGGGGGCCGGTTGTGGGTCCAGTTATGGGTCTGGGGGCCGGTTATGGGTCCAGTTATGGGTCTGGGGGCCGGTTGTGGGTCCAGTTATGGGTCTGGGGGCCGGTTGTGGGTCCAGTTATGGGTCTGGTTATGGGTCCAGTTATGGGTCTGGGGGCCGGTTGTGGGTCCAGTTATGGGTCTGGGGGCCGATTGTGGGTCCACTTATGGGTCTGGGGGCCGGTTGTGGGTCCAGTTATGGGTCTGGGGGCCGGTTGTGGGTCCCGCTATGGGTCTGGGGGCCGCTTGTGGGTCCAGTTATGGGTCTGGGGGCCGGTTGTGGGTCCAGTTATGGGTCTGGGGGCCGGTTATGGGTCCAGTTATGGGTCTGGGGGCCGGTTGTGGGTCCAGTTATGGGTCTGGGGGCCGGTTGTGGGTCCAGCTGTGGGTCTGGGGGCTGGTTATGGGTCCAGTTATGGGTCTGGGGGCCGGTTGTGGGTCCAGTTATGGGTCTGGGGGCCGGTTATGGGTCCAGTTATGGGTCTGGGGGCCGGTTATGGGTCCAGTTATGGGTCTGGGGGCCGGTTGTGGGTCCAGTTATGGGTCTGGGGGCTGGTTATGGGTCCAGTTATGGGTCTGGGGGCCGGTTGTGGGTCCAGTTATGGGTCTGGGGGCTGGTTATGGGTCCAGTTATGGGTCTGGGGGCCGGTTGTGGGTCCAGTTATGGGTCTGGGGGCCGGTTGTGGGTCCAGTTATGGGTCTGGGGGCCGATTGTGGGTCCAGTTATGGGTCTGGGGGCCGATTGTGGGTCCACTTATGGGTCTGGGGGCCGGTTGTGGGTCCAGTTATGGGTCTGGGGGCCGGTTATGGGTCCAGTTATGGGTCTGGGGGCCGGTTGTGGGTCCAGTTATGGGTCTGGGGGCCGGTTGTGGGTCCAGTTATGGGTCTGGTTATGGGTCCAGTTATGGGTCTGGGGGCCGGTTGTGGGTCCAGTTATGGGTCTGGGGGCCGATTGTGGGTCCACTTATGGGTCTGGGGGCCGGTTGTGGGTCCAGTTATGGGTCTGGGGGCCGGTTGTGGGTCCCGCTATGGGTCTGGGGGCCGCTTGTGGGTCCAGTTATGGGTCTGGGGGCCGGTTGTGGGTCCAGTTATGGGTCTGGGGGCCGCTTGTGGGTCCAGTTATGGGTCTGGGGGCCGGTTGTGGGTCCCGCTATGGGTCTGGGGGCCGGTTGTGGGTCCAGTTATGGGTCTGGGGGCCGGTTATGGGTCCAGTTATGGGTCTGGGGGCCGGTTATGGGTCCAGTTATGGGTCTGGGGGCCGGTTGTGGGTCCCGCTGTGGGTCTGGGGGCCGGTTGTGGGTCCAGTTATGGGTCTGGGGGCCGCTTGTGGGTCCCGCTGCGGATCTGGGGGCCGGTTATGGGTCCCGCTATGGGTCTGGGGGCCGCTTGTGGGTCCAGTTATGGGTCTGGGGGCCGGTTATGGGTCCAGTTATGGGTCTGGGGGCCGGTTGTGGGTCCAGTTATGGGTCTGGGGGCCGGTTGTGGGTCCAGTTATGGGTCTGGGGGCCGGTTATGGGTCCAGTTATGGGTCTGGGGGCCGGTTATGGGTCCAGTTATGGGTCTGGGGGCCGGTTGTGGGTCCAGTTATGGGTCTGGGGGCCGGTTGTGGGTCCAGTTATGGGTCTGGGGGCCGGTTATGGGTCCAGTTATGGGTCTGGGGGCCGGTTGTGGGTCCCGCTATGGGTCTGGGGGCTGGTTATGGGTCCAGTTATGGGTCTGGGGGCCGGTTGTGGGTCCCGCTGTGGGTCTGGGGGCCGCTTGTGGGTCGCTGTGGGTCACGGTGGGTCCCTCGCTGCTCAGGGCGTCGTGTCCCTCGTTCTCACGTGCATCGATCGCCTCAACGTGTTCAGCACGGCCGCTCACTTCGCCGAGTTCGCCGGGGAGGAGGCGGCCGCCAGCTGGAAGAAAATCCTCAACCTGCTCTACGAGCTCCTCGGTGAGTTGTGGGGCGGCTGTGGGGCAGCTATGGGGCAGCTATGGGGCAGCTATGGGGCAGCTATGGGGCAGGATGGGGCGCTGTGGGGCTGGGGAGCTGGGTGGAGGCCCTGGGGTGGGATGGAGCTCGTGGAGCTGAAGGTCCAACCTCCTCTACGAGCTCCTCGGTGAGCTGTGGGGCGGCTGTGGGGCGGCTGTGGGGCAGCTATGGGGCAGGATGGGGCAGCTATGGGGCTCTATGGGGCTGGGGAGCAGGTTGGAGGCCCTGGGGTGGGATGGAGCTCGTGGAGCTGAAGGTCCAACCTCCTCTACGAGCTCCTCGGTGAGCTGTGGGGCGGCTGTGGGGCGGCTGTGGGGCAGCTATGGGGCAGCTATGGGGCTCTATGGGGCTGGGGAGCTGGGTGGAGGCCCTGGGGTGGGATGGAGCTCGTGGAGCTGAAGGTCCAGCCTCCTCTACGAGCTCCTGGGTGGGATGTGGGACACCTATGGGGCAGCTATGGGGCAGGATGGGTCGCTATGGGGCAGCTATGGGGCTCTATGGGGCAGCTATGGGGCTGGGGAGCAGGTTGGAGGCCCTGGGGTGGGATGGATCTCGTGGAGCTGAAGGTCCAACCTCCTCTACGAGCTGCTGGGCGGCTTGTGGGGTGGGATGTGGGGCAGCTATGGGGCAGGATGGGTCGCTATGGGGCAGCTATGGGGCAGGATGGGTCGCTATGGGGCAGCTATGGGGCTCTATGGGGCAGCTATGGGGCTGGGGAACAGGGTGGAGGCCCTGGGGTGGGATGGAGCTCGTGGAGCTGAAGGTCCAACCTCCTCTACGAGCTCCTGGGTGGGATGTGGGACACCTATGGGGCAGCTATGGGTCTCTATGGGTGCTATGGGGCAGCTATGGGGCAGGATGGGTCGCTATGGGGCAGCTATGGGGCTCTATGGGGCAGCTATGGGGCTGGGGAACAGGGTGGAGGCCCTGGGGTGGGATGGATCTCGTGGAGCTGAAGGTCCAACCTCCTCTACGAGCTCCTGGGCGGCTTGTGGGGCGGGATGTGGGGCAGCTATGGGGCAGGATGGGTCGCTATGGGGCATCTATGGGGCTCTATGGGGCAGCTATGGGGCTGGGGAGCAGGTTGGAGGCCCTGGGGTGGGATGGATCTCGTGGAGCTGAAGGTCCAACCTCCTCTACGAGCTGCTGGGCGGCTTGTGGGGCACCTATGGGGCAGCTATGGGGCAGGATGAGGCGCTATGGGGCAGCTATGGGGCAGCCCCTCACCCCCTGCCCCACAGCCTCCCTGATCCGCGGGAACCGCGCCAACTGCGCCCTCTTCTCCACCAACCTGGACTGGGTGGTCAGCAAACTCGACCGCCTGGAGGCCTCCTCAGGTGCGCAGGGACCCTCGGGGACCCACGTTTGGGGGGCTGGGGACCCACTTGTGGGGCTGGGGATGCATCTGTGGGGCTGAGGACCCATCTGTGGGGCTGGGGACCCACTTGTGGGGCTGGGGACCCATCGGGTGGGGTTGGAGAACCCGTCAGGTAGGATTAGAGAACCTTGTAGAAGGTCCGGAGAACCTCGCTATGGGGCTGGGGACGCATCTATGGGGCTGGGGTCACATCTATGGGGCTGGGGACGCATCTGTGGGGCTGGGGACCCATCTGTGGGGCTGGGGACCCACTTGTGGGGCTGGGGACCCATCGGGTGGGGTTGGAGAACCCGTCAGGTAGGATTAGAGAACCTTGTAGAAGGTCCGGAGAACCTCGCTATGGGGCTGGGGACGCATCTATGGGGCTGGGGTCACATCTATGGGGCTGGGGACCCAGTTGTGGGGCTGAGAACCCATCTATGAGGTTGAAGAACCTTGTAGAAGGTCTGGAGAACCTCGCTATGGGGCTGGGGTCCCATCTATGGGGCTGAGGAACCTCACTATGGGGCTGAGGACCCATCTATGGGGCTGAGGACCCATCTATGGGGCTGGGGACCCATCTATGGGGCTGAGGAACCTCCTATGGGGCTGGGGACCCATCTATGGGGCTGAGGACCCATCTATGGGGCTGGGGATCCATCTATGGGGCTGAGGACCCATTGGGTGGGGTTGAAGAACCTTGTAGAAGGTCTGGAGAACCTTGCTATGGGGCTGAAGTCCCATCTATGGGGCTGAGGAACCTCGCTATGGGGCTGAGGGCCTCGCTATGGGGCTGAGGAACCTCGCTATGGGGCTGAGGTCCCATCTATGGGGCTGAGGAACCCATCTATGGGGCTGAGGCCCTCGCTATGGGGCTGAGGAACCATCTATGGGGCTGAGGACCCATTGGGTGGGGTTGAAGAACCTTGTAGAAGGTCTGGAGAACCTCGCTATGGGGCTGAAGTCCCATCTATGGGGCTGAGGAACCCATCTATGGGGCTGAGGGCCTCGCTATGGGGCTGAGGAACCTCGCTATGGGGCTGAGGTCCCATCTATGGGGCTGAGGAACCATCTATGGGGCTGAGGACCCATTGGGTGGGGTTGAAGAACCTTGTAGAAGGTCTGGAGAACCTCGCTATGGGGCTGAAGTCCCATCTATGGGGCTGAGGAACCCATCTATGGGGCTGAGGCCCTCGCTATGGGGCTGAGGCCCTCGCTATGGGGCTGAGGACCCATCTGTGGGGCTGGGGGGGTCCCGCAGGCATCCTCGAGGTCCTCTACTGCGTCCTGATCGAGAGCCCCGAGGTGCTGAACATCATCCAGGAGAACCACATCAAGTCCATCATCTCCCTCCTCGACAAGCACGGACGCAACCACAAGGTGGGGAGGAGACCCCCGCGTGGGGCTGGGGGGCCCCGAGGACCCCGAGAGGCTCCTGGAGGACCTCAAGGTGCACTTGGAGGTCTTGGAGCACCCCGAGATGCTCATGGAGGCCCTCAAGGTGCTCTTGGAGGTCTTGGAGGACCTCAAGGAGGTCTTGGAGGACCTTGAGATGCTCCTGTAGGACCTCAAGGTGGTCTTGGAGGACCCCGAGATGCTCCTGGAGGACCTCAAGGTGCTCCTGGAGGTCTTTGAGGACCCCGAGAGGCTCCTGGAGGACCTCAAGGTGCACTTGGAGGTCTTGGAGCACCCCGAGATGCTCCTGGAGGCCCTCAAGGTGCTCTTGGAGGTCTTGGAGGACCTCAAGGAGGTCTTGGAGGACCTTGAGATGCTCCTGTAGGACCTCAAGGTGGTCTTGGAGGACCCCGAGATGCTCCTGGAGGACCTCAAGGTGCTCCTGGAGGTCTTGGAGGACTTTGAGATGCTCCTGGAGGACCCTGAGATGCTCCTGAAGGACCGCAAGGTGCTCCTGGAGGTCTTGGAGGACTTTGAGATGCTCCTGGAGGACCTCGAGATGGTCCTGGAAGACCTCAAGGTGCTCCTGGAGATCTTTGAGGACCCCAAGATGGTCCTGGAGGACCTCAAGGTGCTCCTGGAGGTCTTGGAGGACCCCGAGATGGTCCTGGAGGACCTCGAGGTGCTCTTGGAGGTCTTGGAGGACCTCAAGGAGGTCTTGGAGGACCTTGAGATGCTCCTGTAGGACCTCAAGGTGGTCTTGGAGGACCCTGAGATGCTCCTGAAGGACCTCAAGGTGCTCCTGGAGGTCTTGGAGGACTTTGAGATGCTCCTGGAGGACCTCGAGATGGTCCTGGAAGACCTCAAGGTGCTCCTGGAGATCTTTGAGGACCCCAAGATGGTCCTGGAGGACCTCAAGGTGCTCCTGGAGGTCTTGGAGGACCCCGAGATGGTCCTGGAGGACCTCGAGGTGCTCTTGGAGGTCTTGGAGGACCTCAAGGAGGTCTTGGAGGACCTTGAGATGCTCCTGTAGGACCTCAAGGTGGTCTTGGAGGACCCTGAGATGCTCCTGAAGGACCTCAAGGTGCTCCTGGAGGTCTTGGAGGACTTTGAGATGCTCCTGGAGGACCCCGAGATGGTCCTGGAAGACCTCAAGGTGCTCCTGGAGATCTTTGAGGACCCCAAGATGGTCCTGGAGGACCTCAAGGTGCTCCTGGAGGTCTTGGAGGACCCCGATATGGTCCTGGAGGCCCTCAAGGTGCTCTTGGAGGTCTTGGAGGACCTCAAGGAGGTCTTGGAGGACCTTGAGATGCTCCTGTAGGACCTCAAGGAGGTCTTGGAGGACCTTGAGATGCTCCTGTAGGACCTCAAGGTGGTCTTGGAGGACCCCGAGATGCTCCTGGAGGACCTCCAGGTGCTCTTGGAGGTCTTGGAGGACGTCAAGGAGGTCTTGGAGGACCTTGAGATGCTCCTGTAGGACCTCAAGGTGCTCCTGGAGGTCTTGGAGGACCTTGAGATGCTCCTGAAGGTCCTCAAGTTGGTCTTGGAGGACCCCGAGATGGTCCTGTAGGACCTCAAGGTGCTCCTGGAGGTCTTGGAGGACCTCGAGATGCTCCTGAAGGACCTCAAGGAGGTCTTGGAGGACCCTGAGATGGTCCTGGAGGACCTCAAGGAGGTCTTGGAGGACCCCGAGATGCTCCTGGAGGACCTCAAGGTGGTCTTGGAGGTCCTGGAGGACCCCGAGATGGTCCTGGAGGACACTGAGATGCTCCTGAAGGACCTCAAGGTGCTCCTGGAGGTCTTGGAGGACTTTGAGATGCTCCTGGAGGACCCCAAGATGCTCCTGAAGGATCTCAAGGTGCACCTGGAGGTCTTGGAGGACCCCGAGATGGTCCTGAAGGACCTCAAGGTGCTCCTGGAGGTCTTGGAGGACTTTGAGATGCTCCTGGAGGACCCCAAGATGCTCCTGAAGGACCTCAAGGTGCTCCTGGAGGTCTTGGAGGACTTTAAGATGCTCCTGAAGGACCTCAAGGTGCTCCTGGAGGTCTTGGAGGACCCCGAGATGCTCCTGGAGGACCCCGAGATGGTCCTGGAAGATCTCAAGGTGCTCCTGGAGATCTTTGAGGACCCCAAGATGATCCTGGAGGACCTCAAGGTGCTCCTGGAGGTCTTGGAGGACCCCGATATGGTCCTGGAGGACCTCAAGGTGGTCTTGGAGGTCTTGGAGGACCTCAAGGAGGTCTTGGAGGACCCCGAGATGCTCCTGGAGGCCCTCAAGGTGCTCCTGGAGGTCTTGGAGGACTTTGAGATGCTCCTCGAGGACTCCGAGATGCTCCTGAAGGACCTCAAGGTGCTCCTGGAGGTCTTGGAGGACTTTGAGATGGTCCTGGAGGACCTCAAGGTGGTCTTGGAGGTCTTGGAGGACTTCAAGATGCTCCTGGAGGACCCTGAGATGGTCCTGGAGGACCTCAAGGTGCTCCTGGAGGTCTTTGGGTGGTCTCAAAGGTCTTCAAATGCTCTTGGGGTGCCCCTGGAGGCCCTCGAGATGCTCCTGGAGGCCCTCGAGATGCTGCTGGAGGCCCTCGAGATGCTGCTGGAGGCCCTCGAGATGCTCCTGGAGGCCCTCGAGATGCTCCTGGGGCCCTCGAGCTGCTCCTGGAGGCCCTCGAGATGCTCCTGGAGGCCCTTGAGATGGTCCTGGAGGCCCTCAAGATGCTCCTGGAGGCCCTCGAGAAGCTCCGGGGGCCCTCGAGATGCACCTGGAGGCACTTGAGATGCTCCTGGGGCCCTCGAGCTGCTCCTGGAGGCCCTCAAGATGCTCCTGGAGGCCCTTGAGAAGCTCCTGGAGGCCCTCGAGATGCTCCTGGAGGCCCTCGAGATGCTCCTGGAAGCCCTCGAGATGCTCCTGGAAGCCATCGAGATGCTCCTGGAGGCCCTCGAGATGCTCCTGGAGCCCTCGAGATGCTCCTGGAGGCCCTCGAGATGCTCCTGGAGGCCCTCGAGATGCTCCTGGTGGCCCCCGAGATGCTCCTGGGGCTCTTGAGATGCTCCTGGAGGCCCTCGAGATGCTCCTGGGGCTCTCGAGATGCTCCTGGAGGCTCTCGAGATGCTCCTGGAGGCTCTCAAGATGCTCCTGGAGGCCCTCGAGATGCTGCTGGAGGCTCTCAAGATGCTCCTGGGGCTCTCGAGATGCTCCTGGAGGCTCTCGAGATGCTCCTGGAGGCCCTCGAGATGCTCCAGGGGCTCTCGAGATGCTCCTGGAGCCCTCAAGATGTTCCTGGGGGTCTCTGGGTGGTCTCGAAGGTTTTTGAATGCTCTTGGGGAGCTCCTGGGGCCCTCGAGATGCTCCTGGGGCCCTCGAGATGCTCCTGGAGGCCCTCGAGATGCTGCTGGAGGCCCTCGAGATGTTCCTGGAGGTCTCTGGGTGGTCTTGAAGGTCTTTGAATGCTCTTGGGTTGCTCCTGGAGGCCCTTGAGATGCTCCTGGGGCCCTCGAGATGCTCCTGGTGGCCCCCGAGATGCTCCTGGGGCCCTCGAGATGCTCCTGGTGGCCCCCGAGATGCTCCTGGGGCCCTCGAGATGCTCCTGGAGGCCCTCGAGATGCTCCTGGGGCCCTCGAGATGCTCCTGGAGGTCTCTGGGTGGTCTTGAAGGTCTTTTAATGCTCTTGGGTAGCTCCTGGAGGCCCTCGAGATGCTCCTGGGGCCCTCGAGATGTTCCTGGAGGTCTCTGGGTGGTCTTGAAGGTCTTTGAATGCTCTTGGGTAGCTCCTGGAGGCCCTCGAGATGCTCCTGGGGCCCTCGAGATGCTCCTGGAGGCCCTCGAGATGCTCCTGGAGGCCCTTGAGATGGTCCTGGAGGCCCTCGAGAAGCTCTGGGGGCCCTCGAGAAGCTCTGGGGGCCTTCGAGATGCTCCTGGAGGCCCTTGAGATGCTCCTGGGGCCCTCGAGCTGCTCCTGGAGGCCCTCGAGATGCTCCTGGAGGCCCTTGAGAAGCTGCTGGAGGCCCTCGAGATGCTCCTGGAAGCCCTCGAGATGCTCCTGGGGCCCTCGAGATGTTCCTGGGGGTCTCTGGGTGGTCTTTAAGGTCTTTGAATGCTCTTGGGGTGCTCCTGGAGGCCCTCGAGATGCTCCTGGAAGCTCTCGAGATGCTCCTGGAGGCCCTCGAGATGCTCCTGGGGCCCTCGAGATGCTCCTGGAGGCCCTCGAGATGCTCCTGGAGGCCGTCGAGATGCTCCTGGAAGCCCTCGAGATGCTCCTGGGGCCCTCGAGATGCTCCTGGAGACCCTCGAGATGCTCCTGGAGGCCCTCAAGGTGCTCCTGGAGGCCCTCAAGGTGCTCCTGGAGGCCCTCGAGCTGCTCCTGGGGCCCTCGAGATGCTCCTGGAGGCCCTCGAGATGCTCCTGGAGGCCGTCGAGATGCTCCTGGAGGCCGTCGAGATGCTCCTGGAAGCCCTCGAGATGCTCCTGGAGGCCCTCGAGATGCTCCTGGAAGCCCTCGAGATGCTCCTGGAGGCCCTCGAGATGCTCCTGGAGGCCCTCGAGATGCTCCTGGACGCCCTCGAGATGCTCCTGGAGGCCCTCGAGATGCTCCTGGAGACCCTCGAGATGCTCCTGGAAGCCCTCGAGATGCTCCTGGGGCCCTCGAGATGCTCCTGGAGGCCCTCGAGGTGCTCCTGGAGGCCCTCGAGGTGCTCCTGGAGGCCCTCGAGGTGCTCCTGGGGCCCTCGAGATGCTCCTGGAGGCCCTCGAGATGCTCCTGGAGGCCCTCGAGATGCTCCTGGAGGCCCTCAAGGTGCTCCTGGGGCCCTCGAGATGCTCCTGGAGGCCCTCGAGATGCTCCTGGGGCCCTCGAGATGCTCCTGGAAGCCCTCGAGATGCTCCTGGAGGCCCTCAAGGTGCTCCTGGGGCCCTCGAGATGCTCCTGGAGGCCCTCGAGATGCTCCTGGGGCCCTCGAGATGCTCCTGGAAGCCCTCGAGATGCTCCTGGAGGCCCTCGAGATGCTCCTGGAAGCCCTCGAGATGCTCCTGGAGGCCCTCGAGATGCTCCTGGAGGCCCTCGAGATGCTCCTGGAGGCCCTCAAGGTGCTCCTGGGGCCCTCGAGATGCTCCTGGAGGCCCTCGAGATGCTCCTGGAGGCCCTCGAGATGCTCCTGGAAGCCCTCGAGATGCTCCTGGGGCCCTCGAGATGCTCCTGGGGCCCTCGAGATGCTCCTGGAGGCCCTCGAGGTGCTCCTGGAGGCCCTTGAGGTGCTCCTGGAGGCCCTCGAGGTGCTCCTGGAGACCCTCGAGATGCTCCTGGGGCCCTCGAGATGCTCCTGGAGGCCCTCGAGATGCTCCTGGAGGCCCTCGAGGTGCTCCTGGAGGCCCTCGAGATGCTCCTGGAGGCCCTCGAGGTGCTCCTGGAGGCCCTCGAGGTGCTCCTGGAGACCCTCGAGATGCTCCTGGAGGCCCTCGAGATGCTCCTGGGGGTCTCTGGGTAGTCTTGAAGGTGTTTGAATGCTCTTGGGGTGCTCCTGGAGGCCCTCCAGATGCTCCTGGAGGCCCTCGAGATGCTCCTGGGGCCCTCGAGGTGCTCCTGGAGGCCCTCGAGGTGCTCCTGGGGCTCTCGAGGTGCTCCTGGTGACCTCGGGGTCCCCCAGGTGCTGGACGTCCTCTGCTCCCTGTGTGTCTGCAACGCGGTGGCCGTGCGCTCCAACCAGAACCTCATCACCGAGAACCTCCTGCCCCGCCGGGACCTCCTGCTCCAGACCCAGATGGTCAACTACGTCACCTGGTGGGTGCGCTGGGACGTCCTGGGGAGGGACTGACGGGTCCTGGAGGTCCTTGAGGTGCTCCTGGAGGACCTTGAGTCTCCCTTGAGGTCCTTTTGAGATGCTCTTGACGCCCTTCGATGCACCAGAAGATGGTTTTGAGGTTCTCCAGACACTCTTGAGATGCTCTTGGTGCCCTTCGATGCATCTTGAGATGCTCTTGAGGTTCTCCAGATCCTCTTGAGATGCTCTTGATGCCCTTTAATGCATCTTGAGACCCTCTTGAGGTTCTCCAGACCCTCTTGAGATGCTCTCGATGCCCTTCAATGCATCTTGAGACCCTCTTGAGGTTCTCCAGACCCTCTTGAGGTGCTCTTGGTGCCCTTCGATGCATCTTGAGATGCTCTTGAGGTTCTCCAGATCCTCTTGAGATGCTCTTGATGCCCTTCAGTGCATCTTGAGACCCTCTTGAGGTTCTCCAGACCCTATTGAGATGCTCTTGATGCCCTTCAATGCATCTTGAGACCCTCTTGAGGTTCTCCAGACCCTCCTGAGATGCTCTTGATGCCCTTTGATGCACCTTGAGACCCTCTTGAGGTTCTCCAGACCCTCTTGAGATGCTCTCGAGTCTCTCCAGACCCTTTTGAGATGCTCTTGGTGCCCTTCAATGCATCTTGAGATGCTCTTGAGCCTCTCCAGACCCTCTTGAGGTTCTCCAGACCCTCTTGAGATGCTCTCGATGCCCTTCAATGCATCTTGAGATGCTCTTGAGGTTCTCCAAACCCTCTTGAGATGCTCTTGATGCCCTTCAATGCATCTTGAGACCCTCTTGAGATGCTCTTGAGGTTCTCCAGACCCTCTTGAGATGCCCTCAATGCCCTTCAATGCATCTTGAGACGCTCTTGAGGTTCTCCAGACCTTCTTGAGATGCTCTTGAGGTTCTCCAGACCCTCTTGGGATGCTCTTGATGCCCTTCCATGCACCTTGAAATGCTCTTGAGGTTCTCCAGACCCTCTTGAGATGCTCTTGGTGCCCTTTAATGCACCTTGAGACCCTCTTGAGGTTCTCCAGACCCTCTTGAGATGCTCTCGAGTCTCTCCAGACCCTCTTGAGATGCTCTTGGTGCCCTTTAATGCATCTTGAGACCCTCTTGAGGTTTTCCAGACCCTCTTGAGATGCTCTTGAGGTTCTCCAGACCCTCTTGAGATGCTCTTGATGCCCTTCAATGCATCTTGAGACCCTCTTGAGGTTCTCCAGACCCTCTTGAGATGCTCTTGATGCCCTTCAATGCATCTTGAGATGCTCTTGAGGTTCTCCAGACCCTCCTGAGATGCTCTTGATGCCCTTCAATGCCTCTTGAGATGCTCTTGGTGCCCTTTAATGCATCTTGAGACCCTCTTGAGGTTCTCCAGACCCTCTTGAGATGCTCTTGAGGTTCTCCAGACCCTCTTGAGATGCTCTTGATGCCCTTCAATGCATCTTGAGACCCTCTTGAGGTTCTCCAGACCCTCTTGAGATGCTCTCGAGTCTCTCCAGACCCTCTTGAGATGCTCTTGGTGCCCTTTAATGCACCTTGAGACCCTCTTGAGGTTCTCCAGACCCTCCTGAGATGCTCTCGGTGCCCTTCGATGCATCTTGAGACCCTCTTGAGGTTCTCCAGACCCTGTTGAGATGCTCTTGATGCCCTTCAATGCATCTTGAGACCCTCTTGAGGTTCTCCAGACCCTCTTGAGATGCTCTCGAGTCTCTCCAGACCCTCTTGAGATGCTCTTGGTGCCCTTTAATGCATCTTGAGACCCTCTTGAGGTTCTCCAGACCCTGTTGAGATGCTCTTGATGCCCTTCAATGCCTCTTGAGATGCTCTCGGTGCCCTTCGATGCATCTTGAGACCCTCTTGAGGTTCTCCAAACCCTGTTGAGATGCTCTTGATGCCCTTCAATGCCTCTTGAGATGCTCTCGGTGCCCTTCGATGCATCTTGAGACCCTCTTGAGGTTCTCCAGACCCTCTCGAGCTGCTCTCGATGCCCCCTGACTCCCCTGTCCCCCCCCCTTTTCACCCCGCAGCGTGCGCCCCAACCTGTTTGTGGGGACGGGCCCCGGCTCCACCCAGTTCCCGCGCTGGTACTTCGAGGTGGCGGTGGAGCGGGCGCAGGGTCCCCACCTACGGGTGGGCTGGGCGGCCGCCGCCGGCTTCAGCCCCTCGCCCGGGGGGGGCGAGGCCTGGGGGGGCAACGGCGCCGGCGACGACCTCTGCTCCTTCGCCTTCGACGGACGCCACCTCTGGACCGGTAACTGGGAGCCGCTGGGAGCAAACTGGGAAGGGCTGGGGGTAACTGGGAGCCGCTGGGAGCAAACTGGGAAGGGCTGGGGGTAACTGGGAGCAAACTGGGAAGGGCTGGGGGTGAACTGGGAGCCGCTGGGAGCAAACTGGGAAGGGCTGGGGGTGAACTGGGGTAACTGGGAGCCGCTGGGAGCAAACTGGGAAGGGCTGGGGGTGAACTGGGAGCCGCTGGGAGCAAACTGGGAAGGGCTGGGGGTGAACTGGGGTAACTGGGAGCCGCTGGGAGCAAACTGGGAAGGGCTGGGGGTAACTGGGAGCCGCTGGGAGCAAACTGGGAAGGGCTGGGGGTGAACTGGGAGCCGCTGGGAGCAAACTGGGAAGGGCTGGGGGTGAACTGGGAGCAAACTGGGAAGGGCTGGGGGTGAACTGGGAGCCGCTGGGAGCAAACTGGGAAGGGCTGGGGGTGAACTGGGGTAACTGGGAGCCGCTGGGAGCAAACTGGGAAGGGCTGGGGGTGAACTGGGGTAACTGGGAGCTGCTGGGAGCAAACTGGGAAGGGCTGGGGGTGAACTGGGAGCCGCTGGGAGCAAACTGGGAAGGGCTGGGGGTGAACTGGGAGCCGCTGGGAGCAAACTGGGACAGCGTGGCCCTCAACCGGGGGTTCCCCATGTCCCCAGGGGGGTTGGCCCGTCCCGTGGGGTCCCCATGTCCGTGTCCCCGTGTCCCCAGGGGGGGTGGCCCGTCCCGTGGGGTCCCTATATCCATGTCCCCATGTCCCCAGGGGGGGTGGCCCGTCCCGTGGGGTCCCTATATCCATGTCCCCATGTCCCCAGGGGGGGTGGCCCGTCCCGTGGGGTCCCTATATCCATGTCCCCATGTCCCCAGGGGGGGTGGCCCGTCCCGTGGGGTCCCTATATCCATGTCCCCATGTCCCCAGGGGGGTGGCCCGTCCCGTGGGGTCCCTATATCCATGTCCCCATGTCCCCAGGGGGGGTGGCCCGTCCCGTGGGGTCCCCCCACCGCCGCGCTCTGGCCGCGGGGGACGTCGTCAGCTGCTGCCTGGACCTGGGGGTCCCCAGCGCCTCCTTCCGCATCAACGGGGGCCCCGTCCAGGGCGTCTTCGAGGCCTTCAACCTCGACAGCCTCTTCTCGCCCGTCGCCAGCTTCTCCCACGGCGTCAAGTGAGGCCCCGGGGGGCAACTGGGAGCAACTGGGAGCAACTGGGAGCAACCGGGAGGGGGGTTACCAGGATACCGGGGGGCTGCTTTGGGGCTGCTGGGGGGCTGGGAGGGGGGGATTGGGGTGCTCAGACCCCCCCCTACTCCCTCTGCGTCTGTGGTTTCTGCTGGGGGGGGTGTCACTATGGGAGGTTCCCAGTTGCCTCCAACTGGGATGCTGGAGTGATACTGGGAGGTTGCTATGAGGTTGCTATGGGGTTGCTATGGGGTTGCTATGGGTCTGGGGGTGCTGCTATGGGTCTGGGAGGGGGGATTGGGGTGCTCAGCCCCCCCCCTACTCCCTCTGCGTCTGTGGTTTCTGCTGGGGGGGGGGTCACTATGGGGGGGGTCCCAGTTGCCCCCAACTGGGATGCTGGAGTGATACTGGGAGGTTGCTATGGGGTTGCTATGGGGTTGCTATGGGTCTGGGGGTGCTGCTATGGGTCTGGGAGGGGGGATTGGGGTGCTCAGACCCCCCTCCCCGACTCCCCCTGGGTCTGTGGTTTCTGCTGGGGGGGGGGTCACTATGGGGGGGTCCCAGTTGCCTCCAACTGGGATGCTGGAGTGATACTGGGAGGTTGCTATGGGGTTGCTATGGGGTTGCTATGGGTCTGGGGGTGCTGCTATGGGTCTGGGAGGGGGGATTGGGGTGCTCAGACCCCCCCTACTCCCTGTGCGTCTGTGGTTTCTGCTGGGGGGGGGGTCACTATGGGGGGGTCCCAGTTGCCCCCAACTGGGATGCTGGAGTGATACTGGGAGGTTCTATGGGGTTGCTATGGGGTTGCTATGGGGTTGCTATGGGTCTGGGGGTGCTGCTATGGGTCTGGGAGGGGGGATTGGGGTGCTCAGACCCCCCTCCCCGACTCCCCCTGGGTCTGTGGTTTCTGCTGGGGGGGGGGTCACTATGGGGGGGTCCCAGTTGCCCCCAACTGGGATGCTGGAGTGATACTGGGAGGTTGCTATGGGGTTGCTATGGGGTTGCTATGGGGTTGCTATGGGTCTGGGGGTGCTGCTATGGGTCTGGGAGGGGGGATTGGGGTGCTCAGACCCCCCTCCCCGACTCCCCCTGGGTCTGTGGTTTCTGCTGGGGGGGGGGTCACTATGGGGGGGTCCCAGTTGCCCCCAACTGGGATGCTGGAGTGATACTGGGAGGTTGCTATGGGGTTGCTATGGGGTTGCTATGGGGTTGCTATGGGTCTGGGGGTGCTGCTATGGGTCTGGGAGGGGGGATTGGGGTGCTCAGACCCCCCTCCCCGACTCCCCCTGGGTCTGTGGTTCCTGCTGGGGGGGGGGGGGTCACTATGGGGGGGTCCTAGTTGCCCCCAACTGGGATGCTGGAGTGATACTGGGAGGTTGCTATGGGGTTGCTATGGGGTTGCTATGGGTCTGGGGGTGCTGCTATGGGTCTGGGGGTGCTTTGGGGTGCTCAGACCCCCTATACCCTCCCAGCATCTGTGGTTCCTGCTGGGGGGGTCACTATGGGGGGGTCCCAGTTGACCCAACTGGGAGCCCAGTCCCCAAACTGGGATGCTGGGAGGTTGCTATGGGGTTTCTATGTGTCTGGGGGTGCTACTATGAGTCTGGGGGTGCTGCTATGGGTCTGGGGGTGCTCTGGGGTGCTCAACCCCCCCATCTTTCCCCCCAGGCTGCGGTTCCTGCTTGGGGGGTGCAATGAGGGGGGGGTCCCATTCCCCTCAACTGGGATACTGGGGGATACAGGGGGTGTTGCTATGGGGATGCTACGAGGATGCTGTGGGTCTGGGGGTGCTGCTGTGGGTCTGGGGGTGCTGCTGTGGGTCTGGGGGTGCTCAACCCCCTCATCTTTCCCCCCAGGCTGCGGTTCCTGCTTGGGGGGCACAATGTGGGGGGGTCCCATTCCCTTCAACTGGGATACTGGGGGATACAGGGGGTGTTGCTATGGGGATGCTACGAGGATGCTGTGGGTCTGGGGGTGCTGTTGTGGGTCTGGGGGTGCTGCTGTGGGTCTGGGGGTGCTCAACCCCCTCATCTTTCCCCCCAGGCTGCGGTTCCTGCTTGGGGGGCACAATGTGGGGGGGTCCCATTCCCTTCAACTGGGATACTGGGGGATACAGGGGGTGTTGCTATGGGGATGCTACGAGGATGCTGTGGGTCTGGGGGTGCTGCTATGGGTCTGGGGGTGCTCTGGAGTGCTCAGCCCCCCCTTTCCCCCCCCCCCCCCCCAGGCTGCGGTTCCTGCTTGGGGGGCACAATGTGGGGGGGTCCCATTCCCATTAATTGGGATACTGGGGGATACAGGGGGTGTTGCTATGGGGATGCTACGAGAATGCTGTGGGTCTGGGGGTGCTGCTATGGATCTGGGGGTGCTCTGGGGTGCTCAGCCCCCCCTTTTCTCCCCCCCAACCCCCCAGGCTGCGGTTCCTGCTTGGGGGGCACAATGTGGGGGGGGTCCCATTCTCCTTAATTGGGATACAGGGGGTGTTGCTATGGGGATGCTACGAGGATGCTGTGGGTCTGGGGGTGCTGCTATGGGTCTGGGGGTGCTGCTGTGGGTCTGGGGGTGCTCTGGGGTGCTCAGCCCCCCCTTTTCTCCCCCCCAGGCTGCGGTTCCTGCTTGGGAGGTGCAATAGGGGGGGTCCCATTCCCCTCAACTAGGATACTGGGGGATACAGGGGGTGTTGCTATGGGGATGCTACGAGGATGCTGTGGGTCTGGGGGTGCTGCTATGGGTCTGGGGGTGCTGCTATGGGTCTGGGGGTGCTCTGGGGTGCTCAGCCCCCCCTTTTCCCCCTCCCAGGCTGCGGTTCCTGCTTGGGGGGTGCAATAGGGGGGGTCCCATTCCCCTCAACTAGGATACTGGGGGATACAGGGGGTGTTGCTATGGGGATGCTACGAGGATGCTGTGGGTCTGGGGGTGCTGCTATGGGTCTGGGGGTGCTCTGGGGTGCTCAGCCCCCCCTTTTCTCCCCCCCAGGCTGCGGTTCCTGCTCGGGGGGCGCCACGGGGAGTTCCGTTTCGTGCCCCCCCCGGGGTACTCGGCGTGCGCCCAGGCCCTGCTGCCCCGCGAGCGCCTGCGCCTCGAGCCCATCAAGGCGTATCGGGGCGAGGGGCCCCCCGGAACCCGCAGCCTCCTGGGCCCCACGCAGCCCCTGCCCCACACGGCCTTCATCCCCTGCCCCGTCGACACCGTCCAGGTGAGAAAAAGAGGGGTCGGGGGGGGGAAAAATGGGGTTCGGGGGGGAGAAAATGGGGTTTGGGGGTGAGAAAAGGGGGTTCGGGGGTGAGAAATGGGGTTTGGGGGTGAGAAAAGGGGGTTCGGGGGTGAGAAATGGGGTTTGGGGGTGAGGAAATGGGGTTTGGGGGGGAGAAAATGGGGTTCGGGGGTGAGGAAATGGGGTTCGGGGGGGAGAAAATGGGGTTTGGGGGTGAGAAAAGGGGGTTTGGGGGTGAGAAATGGGGTTTGGGGGGGAGAAAATGGGGTTCGGGGGTGAGGAAATGGGGTTCGGGGGGGAGAAAATGGGGTTTGGGGGTGAGAAAAGGGGGTTTGGGGGTGAGAAATGGGGTTTGGGGGTGAGAAAAGGGGGTTCGGGGGTGAGAAATGGGGTTTGGGGGTGAGAAAAGGGGGTTCGGGGGTGAGGAAATGGGGTTTGGGGTGAGAAAATAGGGTTTGAGGGGGAAAAATGGTGTTTGGGGACAGAAAATGGGGTTCGGGGGGAGAAAATGGGGTTCGGGGGTGAGAAATGGGGTTTGGGGGTGAGAAAAGGGGGTTCGGGGGTGAGAAATGGGGTTTGGGGGGAGAAAATGGGGTTCGGGGGTGAGGAAATGGGGTTCGGGGGGGAGAAAATGGGGTTTGGGGGTGAGAAAAGGGGGTTTGGGGGTGAGAAATGGGGTTTGGGGGTGAGAAAAGGGGGTTCGGGGGTGAGGAAATGGGGTTTGGGGGTGAGAAAAGGGGGTTCGGGGGTGAGGAAATGGGGTTCGGGGGGGAGAAAATGGGGTTTGGGGGTGAGAAAAGGGGGTTTGGGGGTGAGAAATGGGGTTTGGGGGTGAGAAAAGGGGGTTCGGGGGTGAGAAAAGGGGGTTCGGGGGTGAGAAATGGGGTTTGGGGGTGAGAAAAGGGGGTTCGGGGGTGAGGAAATGGGGTTTGGGGGGGAGAAAATGGGGTTCGGGGGTGAGGAAATGGGGTTCGGGGGGGAGAAAATGGGGTTTGGGGGTGAGAAAAGGGGGTTTGGGGGTGAGAAATGGGGTTTGGGGGTGAGAAAAGGGGGTTCGGGGGTGAGGAAATGGGGTTTGGGGGGGAGAAAATGGGGTTCGGGGGTGAGGAAATGGGGTTCGGGGGGGAGAAAATGGGGTTTGGGGGTGAGAAAAGGGGGTTTGGGGGTGAGAAATGGGGTTTGGGGGTGAGAAAAGGGGGTTCGGGGGTGAGAAATGGGGTTTGGGGGTGAGAAAAGGGGGTTCGGGGGTGAGGAAATGGGGTTTGGAGGTGAGAAAAGGGGGTTCGGGGGTGAGGAAATGGGGTTTGGGGGTGAGAAAAGGGGGTTCGGGGGTGAGGAAATGGGGTTTGGGGTGAGAAAATAGGGTTTGAGGGGGAAAAAT